>RJWM01001629.1:107001-149993 GCA_004363535.1 Dasyprocta punctata | reverse complement strand
TGAAAAGTATAACTTTGGGTGGTGGTAGAGCATGTGCTTAGCACATGTGAGGCCCTAAGTTTGATCCCCAATGCCAAAAATGAGAAAGGGGAGGGGGCGGAGGAAGAGGAAGGGGCCAGCTTAATGGTATATTTGTCATTAATAGATATCACACATATTTCCTATCACAGTTACCACAGATACCTCAAAATATCATTTACATTTATCATTACTTTGAAATTATAATAGCTATTAGACAAAGCAGACCTTGTTATTTAATGAGTTCATAAAGAAATACATATTTCTATATTGCGAGTTTGTTTTTCTAATAAAATTTGGTAATTATTTTAATGTAATTGGCTTCCTTCGGATTCTATGTAGAATACATTATACCCTTAGAAACATCCATTTGAGGAGGGATATGGCCCATAGGCTCTCACAGACTGCCAGACAGGTCCATGGCACAAAAAAGAGCTCCAATGTAACATGGGAAAGGGGCAGCTCCCCAAAGGGAAGGGCAGGGCCTTTGCCAGAGGGAGAAGAAGAGGTGTTGAGGGAGTAGAAGCAGAAGTTGTCTTCACCAGCAGACTGGCCTGCCTTCCCAGCTGGTGCGCCAGGATGCTTCTGTAGAAGCCATGGAATGGCCTCTTCATCTTATTGGTAAGACAGAACTAAAACCAAAGAGGAGCAGGAACTTACCAGAGGCCGCTCAGCAAGTGGCAGCACCATGCCTGGACTAAAGCTCCTAACACTAGATATGGTTGTTTTACTCCAAATGCCTCAGGGTGAGTGAGGAAGGTGTGATGAGACCCTATACTTCAAAATTACACATGTCAGAGAAAATTTTATAGCATTAAATACCTATGATACTGAATAAATAAATGAATAAGTAAATAAATCCCTATGAGTTCAATTCCTGTTAAAAAAAAAAAAAGATGAATGACCTCAAACTGATAATCTAATCCTCTATTTTAAGACCCTGGAAAAAGAAAATAAAACTAAACCTAAAACAAGAAAAGGAAAGAAATCATAAAAATTTGAGTAGACGTTAATAAAATGGAGAATAGAAAAACAATAGAGAAAGGATCAACGTTACAGTTTATATCTAGATGTCCCCCTGCAAAGTCTCATCTACTCTTAGGTGGGATTTTTGGAGGTGATTGGATTATAGGGGCATTATAACTGACCTGCAGTTAGGAGGTAGGGTCTAGATGAAAAACGTGGGTGACTGGGGATATGACCTGGAAGGGTACATCACCCATCCTGGCTTCGCCCTTGATTCTTTACTTCTTAGCTGCCAAGAGTTAAGAAACTTTACTCTACCCAGACCTTCCCACCATGTGGCTTCTGTCTGGAGCTGACCGACCATACAAGGATTAAAACTTCCAAAACATCCAAAATAAGCCTCTCCCTCACTTAAATTGTGGCTGTCAGATATCATGTCCCAGTGATGAGAAAGTGACTAGGACAGAATTTTGGTACCAGAGAAGTGGCATTGTTGCTGTGACCACACTTGATCATGTGGCTTAAAAACCTTTCCAGCTGGTTCTTGGAGGAGTTTGGAAAGGTTTGGAGATGCTAGCTGGAGAAAAAACCCTAGAATGGAGTAAGCCAGGCTTTATGGGACATTTTAGTTCATGCTCAGAAGACCAGAATGCTGATGAAAGAAAGAAAAAAAGAAAGAAGAAAAAGCTAGGTTCAGTAGGTTTCTGCTGAGAACAAGGACTCCAGTGGCAGCTAGACTCCAGGCCATGTGTTTTATGCTCTGACCGAAAATTTGTCTGCATCCTGCTCATGTCCTAGAGATTAAGGGCAGCAGCCTAAATTTTAAGGCAGCTTAATGTTCACACTGTAGCATGGATACTCTTTGCTGATTTTAATCAGATTTATGCTGAAAATTGGAGCAAAAAGCCCACTTGAAAAGTTTTCAATTTCCCCAGAAAGATAGGACCAGCAAAGTTGGAACAGAGATCTTGGTTCCTAAAAAGATTAACATTAAAATGAATCCAAAACCTGGGTGTGGGGATATATGCTTATAATCCCAGCACTTGGGAGGCTAAGGTAGGAGGATTACCATGAGTTTGAGGCCAGTCTAGGCTACAGAGTGATTTCAAGGACATCCTAAGCTGCATAGTGAAATCCTGTCTTTAACAGACCAAAGGGGAAAAAAAAAACTAAGTATTTTATAACGGGACAATAGAAAAGATACCTTGAGGGCATGTGAGGAACAAGGAAGTCTCCATCCTTCACAGGCTCAATATTACAAAAGTGAAAACCTTTCTTTGAGGAAAGAGTCCCAGGGCACTATGCTGCTGAAGGATTATCTAGGGAATTGGTTCCACAGGATTCTGTTTACTGTACTCAATCATGCAGGCAATTGGAGACTTCTGCAGTCATGATACAAGACAGTCTGGCTATGCTTGAGCTGGCTGTGGACCTTGGCATAGTCCACCTGGTGCTAGTTTTACAGGTATGCAGAATGCTAGAGTTGTGGGTTTAGGAAGGCTTTTGCCTAGGCTGCAGAAGAATGCCTGGGAGGCCAGGCAGTGTGCCCCAAGAGGGCCTTGCATGAAGCTATGAGAGTGAAGCTGAAAGTGTAGTGTAGACCCCAGAGAACTAGAAAACAAGAACACAAAATGTCTGAGGAAAGCTGCAAGGGGTAGGCAAAGCCAACCCAAGAGAAAAGCTATGAGGGCTACAACCACCACCAAAGCCATAACAACAGGGCTGCCTAAGACATTTGGAGCTACATCTAGCCACACCCTGCTGGACACAGAACTAGATAATTTAATGCTTGCCCTCTTGGGTTTTGGTCTTGCTTTCTTCCCATTAGTTTCTGTCCCATATTCCTTCCTTTTGGAATGGGGATGTTTATCTTGTGCCACAGTATGTGGCAGTGCTTAACTTTCTTTTTAATTTTTCATTGAGCCTCACATTTAAGAGTTTGCATTAAGTCTCAGAGGAGATTTTGGACTTGGACTTTTCAGCAATGCTGGAGCTCTTAGGACTTTGGCAACTCTTAGAGATGGACTAAACACATTTTGCAGAGTGGTGACTGTGAGCAGGGGGAGAAAGAAGATGCACCCTTCCTGTGAGTCAGTGGTAACTGTGGGCCAGGAGGAGAAACAATAAGTGTCCTTGAGCCAGCTGGCACGCAGGCTGGGAGACAAGAAGAGCCGAGCTCCCTCCACCCCCAAGCAACTGGCTAACTCAGAGGAACACAGACTGAGTTAACAGCAACTGAGGTACAAAAACAACTTAATGCTTGTATTGTTTGATTTGACTTTGCAGGCCTAAAGCCAGTAGTCTGAGCATCTATTTAGAGTATAACAATACGCAATATAGCAGGGGATTTTCTTCTGTCTTGTTTTTGAAATCCAATAATATTCTCACTGTTTTGTTTTTGTCCGTTTTACTGTTTTGTTTTATTCAATGTTTTGCTTTGATTGGTTTTATTCTGTTGTGTTTTGTTTGATTTTATTGTGTCTGATGGAATGGGCAGCAATTTTGAATTTTTTTTTTTTTTTTTTTTTTTTTTTTTTTTTTTTTGCAGCACCAGGGATTGAACTCACAAGCTCGTGCCTGCCAGACAGGCACTGAAGCCACTGAGCCAAACTCCCAACTGGGCAGCAATTTTGAAAATAACAAGAGGCATTATGATAGCCACTGTTGATTTCCTGTTGTCCTGTTTTGAGATCCTGTATCATGTTTTCTGTTTTGTTTTGATTGCCTTCTTTCTGTTTTATTTTGTTTGGTTTTGTTCTCTCTCTCTCTCTCTCTTTTTTTTTTTTTTTTTTTTTGGTTTTGTTCTCTTTTTAAAAAACCAAATAAATAAATAAATACATTTTGCAAAAGAGATGTGCATGACTCTTTTGAGGGTAGAGGTGGTGGAGTGTTATGGTTTATAACTAGATGTTCCCCCAGAGCCTCATATGCTCAGAGGTGGGCTTTTGAACGATGATTGGATTATGGCTTGCCGTGAGGAAGTAGGTCTGGTTGGAAGAGGAGGGTCACTGGGATATGACCTGGGAAGCTATATCTCTCTTTCTGGCTCCTACGTTCACTCTTTCTCCTTCCTGATTGGCATTAGGTAAGTAGATTTCCTCCCACTATGCTCCTCTGCCATACTGTCCTGCCTTGGAGCCAGTTGACCACGGACTGAAACATTATCTAAAATAAACCTCCCCTCCTTGAGGTTGTGGGTGTCCGGTGTGAATGGCTAAGGCCACCAACAAAAGGAACAGAAGTTGGATTAGACTGACCAAGAAAAAAAGACAGACTTATAAAATAAGGAAACAAGAGAGATGTTCTTACCAAACTTACTAAAATAAGATGGTTTCTAGCAATAAATTAGAAAATTCAGGTACAAATTCCAACAAAAACACAACCTATTTATTTATTTATTTTTATATTTGGGGTTTTTTTAGACAGAGTCTCACTATGTAGTGCAGGCTGGCCTTGAACTCTCATGTATAGCCCAGGCTAGTCTCAAACTCATGGTGATCCTCCTGCCTCAGCCTCCTGAGCACTGAGATTACACTTGACAAGCACAAGTTATTAAAAATGATTCAAGAAGAAATAGAACCTCTGAATAGGCCCAAACCAAGAGCTTGAGTTAGTAATCAATCGAAAAACTACCCACAAAGGAAAACCCAGACCTGTTAGCGTCATTGGTGAATTCTATCAAAACAATTACACACGTGAATTTAACCAGATAATTGACTATTGTAATAGAAAGGTACGTATGAAGATATCTCCACTTGCAAAAGATTTTAATCATCAAGAGCAATAAAGACAATGGAGGCCCCGTCACTGAGCCAGAGGACTCAGCTGTCCACCCTCACCTCCCACTTCCGGCATTCCACCCCTCCTCTTCTGCAGATCATTTCCACAAGAAAAAAGAATCCTTTTGTATGTTTGCTGCCCAGAACCTCCACTCTTTCTACCCTTTGCTGATGCACATAAGGGTGATGACCTGCTTCCTGCTGGCACTGAGGATTATATCCATAGAAGAATTCAACAGAGAAATGTCAGGAAGTCCCCTACTACTGTCCCAGGGATTGCTGGTGTTTATGATAAAAAGATACTAGTGAAGGCATTTAAGAAGAAATTTGCCTGCAAGGATACTGTAATCAAGCATCTAGAATATGGCAAAGTAATCTGGCTCCAGGACGACCAGTGCAAGAACACGGGCTGGTTCCTTGTAGAGACTGGACAGGCTAAGGACAATCAGCCAAAGGTCTGTGGGTTTTAAGTGCTTATGGCTCACTGAAGCTTCAGTGAGGATTTCCTTGCAATGAGTAGAATGTTCTTTCTATCGCTTTTCCCCTGTTTAAAAGCCACAGCTTGTACAATGTAACTATTTGGGGTCTACTTTCCCTTGGACTACTGTAACTCCTTCATGCAATAAACTGAAAAGAGCCCACCCTCAAAAACAAAAAAAACAAAAAAAACAAAAAAAAACACCCAAAACAAAAAGACAATGGAAATGTATCAAATTAAATTGAAGCATAGAATTATAGCGGGACCATTTTGAAAAACTATTCAAAGATAATTCATCAGAATTTTTTGTTCCATAAAACAAGAGCAGTAATACTTATCTGCCCTGTGTCCCCAGCTGTTCTGCAATTATTTCGAGGATCATTAAGACAAAGGATGGGAGAGTATTTTAAACCTTTAGTAGGATAATTACTGTTGGGACTCTTCACAGTATATCGAACATGACCTTACTCATGAACTGCATTTTATTTCCTGCATTGAATTATCTCCTGCCTTGTGGCCTTTGTACTCCTCGTTCCCTTGACCCGGAATGTTCTTCCTCAGCTCCCCTTGGAGCCTGCTCTCATCCTTCATGCCTTAGCTCAGATCTCATCTCCTCAGGTGAGCCCTTGCTGAGTACCTGATATAAATTAAATCTCTGAAATCATCTTACTTGTTGAATTGTGAGATAAGCAAGGTAGGAGAAGCAGGAGCCATGTACTGTTAGCCTCAGATTGTCCCAGAGGCCAAGACAGCTACTGTCATGTGGAAGATGCCATTAAATAAAGGCCAATCTCCCTTTCTGTAAAACATGCAGTCAGCCCCATGGTCCAGAGCAGGAGGCTGAGGCTCTGGGAGGAGAAATGGCTTATTCAAATTCCTTTGGCAGGTGGGATGGTCATGCAATTTATTATCCAAACTGGGAAGCCTCTGCACTGGGCAATACTAAACTGAACAGGACATGAAACAATAGAGTTATAAACAGGGACTTCAAGCAAGGAGAAACAGGTATACTCAGAGAGAGAATAAATATGGACAAGTTTAAACTATGTTCTTTCTACTACATCCAAGTTCAGTGGAAAGTCAAGTTCAGCAAATTGCTTTCCCCACGTGCCCCTGGTCCACAGGGAACAGTCTCCTGCACAGCCCAGGAGCAGCTGAACATCACAACGCTTCGCTGACTGTATTGTTGCCCAGAAGTTCTGAGGAAGTTCTCTGAAGCAGGAGCCAAGATTTTCTCTGCCAAAGCAGATGCAACAATAGCACGAATAAAATTAAACCTGGATCTCCTTTGCAAAGAGAAAGGAAGAGATGAAAAAGACTTAAGTAATATACAGTACTTTAAAAAGGGCTCATGAGATCACTCTGCTATGCAGATGCACATTTACCTCAACATAGAGCCTGTAGCAGTCACCTTTCTGTTGTTGGAACAATATACCTGACACAACTTAAAGGGAAAGAGGTTCATTTGGCTGATGGTTGCAGTCTCTGGGTGCTTGTCTCCAGGTCAGAAATATCACGATGCAAGTGCGGGCGCAATAAAGCTGCTCACGTCATGGCAGCCAAGAAGCTGAGGCCAGAGGAGTAACAGAGGCAAGGGCCAGGGTCCCCAAGGCCACGACCCCATGACCCACCCACACACACTCAAAAGCGTGCGTCACTAACCTCCTAAGCATCTTTTAGGTCAATCGAGTTGACAAGATGAACTGTTGCACAGCCCAACAATGTCCCTGATCATTGACCAGGGTTCCTGGTTTTTAGGAATTCACCCCAAAAATGAGAAAAAGGAAGAGAAAAGCTAGACAGGTTAAGCATTCATAAGGTGGAATGGGCATGGGACTGAGTTTGGATGGAGCCTGGAGCCAGGTGGGTTGTGCTAGACACCCTCTTAGTCTCTCTCAGAAGTCCGGCTCGTCGGAGCATCAAGGTAGGGTCTGGTCCCCTTCCCTCAGTGCTGGATTGGCGTTGTGATTTGCTGTGACCAAGACAACGCTCACCACCCCGGAAAGAAGCCCGGCTCACCTGCTGGGTACTGCATGTGGGCAGAGAGAAAGAAGCCCTGGAAGCCGAGAGAGTGCTCAGGAGCAGGCGCCCTGCTGACCCCTCACAGTCCAACTTCTCCTACAGAGGCGTCTGCCTGAGCCCACCTTGGAGCCTCCAGTCACTGCGTTCTTATCCCGGCTGCTCACGGGGGAGCGGAAGTGAGCCAGCGCCGCCCAGCACTGCCCAAACTGCGGAGCCATGAGCAAATCAGTGCCGGCCGTGGGTTTTAAACTACGACACGTGTGGGTAATTTGTTACGCAGCAACAGGTAACTGGCTCTATGAGGTTCGGAAAGTTATTAAAATAATCTGAGTCTCAGTTGCTTAATTTGTAAAATGGGATCATTTTACTACTTACCTTGTAGAATTGTGCAGATGCCCAAGACTACATAGTAAAGATTTAGTGGTTTTGTGAATTACACTAGATACAGTTGGCTTCCATCTCTACAGGAGCCAGCCAACCATGGATTGAAAACAGTCATTTAAAAATTATATCTGGCTGGGTGTGGTGGTGCAGACCTGTAATCCCAGAACTCTGGAGGCTGAGGCAGGAGGATTGCCATGAGTTTGAGGCCACAAAGCCAATCTGGACCTGAAAAAAAAAAAGGATTCAAAGTGAGTTCAAGGCCATTATGAACAACATATTGGCCTTGTCTCAAAAAACAAATAAATTATATCTAAATAATTATATAAATTATATAATAAATTATATAAATATATAAAGACTTTTTCTTGTCATTGATCCTTTCACAATATAGTATAACAAATACATAGCATTTACATTGTAATCTAGATGCAATTCACAGATACAGGAGTAAGTAGCTATGTTATACACAAATACTATGCCATTTTAGAAGAGAAATTTGAAGATCTTTGGGTTTTAGTATCCTCAGGGCATGCTGTAACTATCTCCCAAGGATACTGAGGGATGGCTATAAGTAATAATGAAGTAATTCCCTGCACACATTGAGTTTCCATGTTACCAATGAGTTCTACTGAGTAGAATCATATGGAATCATTAGAAATCACAAGCTGGGCTGGGGACGTAGCTCAGTGATAGAGCTACATCTAGATTCAATCCATGCATTCAATCCTCAGTACTGCAAAAAAGAAATCACAAGTATTAAGGTTCATAAAATAACTTAATTTATTAAATAATTTGAATTAAAATTAAATAATAAAAATTTTAAAGAGTGGGCACAATGACAGTCACTCTGATTCCAACAATGTAAAGAAATCTAGGTAAATGTTGGAAAGTATTATATAGAAATGAAAACTGTTAGTGTATTTGAGTGGTGGGCTTTATATAGAAATTCACTCTTAGGATATCCTTAACATTTTTGTTGACTTCTTAATAATGAATCATTTTAATGAAACCCCAAATGGGGTAGTTTTTAAAAAATGAAGAGATGAAAACAGTGCCTTTGAGTTTAGATTTTAGAGAAAATGTTCTCTATGAAAATTGCCATTAAGGCTTGGGATATAGCTCAGTGGCACAGCACCTGCCTGGCAAGCATGAGGTCCTGAGTTTGATTCCCCATACCAAAAAAAAAAAAGTCCTTAATCAGATCTTCATAAAAATAATTTTAGTGCAATTATTAAATAGAAAGTCTGTCTACTATATGATTTGTCCAGTGCTACTATAAGCCCAGCAGGGAACAAAGTGTTTGCATTCCTTTGGTTAGTCGACAAATACTTGGAGGTGAAGCGGCTCACCAAGTCAGTCAGATTGGGAGAGACAGAGCAGGGATTTGAGCCCAGGGCACATGAATCTCTTTTTTCATCATCCCTCACTTATTTGCCTACAGCACCACACACTGCCCCAAATATTCATGAATTAGATAAAGCTCGAGCTCAAGCCAGCTTGCAAGCAGTTAGACACCCCATCTCACAACACAGCGGTGCAGAGTCAGGAAGCCTGGACTCTGATTCTACTTCACTACGAAGCCATGTCCATGGGGCCTCGAGTGCCCTCCCCAGCTCAATGAGGGATTTGAACAGATATTCCAAGAAGCCTGGAACATGTCTCAAACCATAATCTCCTCTACTTTAATTTTAACTGATTATAGTTAGTACCTTAATCCTCAAATTGTACTAAAAATATGCCAACAGCACTCAGACTCTTTCAAAATAATATTTGGACTTACAGTTCCAGAATTTGGATCTTTTGTTTTGTTTTTCCAGACAGGGTTCCGCTACACAGTTCAGGCTGGCCTTGAACTCAGTATGTAGCCCAGGCTGGCCTGGAACTCTCAGCAATCCTGCCTCAGCCTCCTGAGTGCTGGGACTATAGGTGTGCACCACCATGCCTGGCTTGTTCTGCTTCTGAGTGATTTAGTTTCAAAGACAATAGCAATCTCAACTCTCACAAGTCATGTGGGCTGAGTGAAGTAACTCATGGGAAAGAAGGAAATGCTTGATAGAAATGTATGTATTCAATGAAAACCATTCTAATGAAATGTAAATGTAAAATCATACAATTAACACACATCTATCTGTTTTGATGTTTTCTAATCACTTAGAAATTGTTTGATGAGTGGATTTTTTTAAACATACAAGTTGCTATGAGGGAAGGAAGCAGGTTTGTTGCCCTTACTAATGAGATCTTCAGGCAGGACCAAGGTCTGGCTCACAGCCATCCCCAGGCCTGCACCAGGTCTGCTGACACCCAGTGTGCAGTGGGTGTGTGATGAGTGAATGACCACATGCCTGCCTCTGGGATGCCACAGTCGAGAACCAGCGGGGAAGTTTTCTTGCACAACCCCAGTCTCTCCTGCCCCTCATCATTGCTGGTGTGGTGGAGCCCTCGTCCTCATTCCCTCTGTATTTTCATTTCCCTCTATCAGAGCACAAACACTGGAGAGAGAACATTTTCTCTTTTCAGTTTCCATTCCTGCCCATAAGTCTATGAAAAAATCAAGGCCAGTGCAGGATCTTCGGTACATCATCTCTCAGTAAATAATACAGTAAGTGATCAGTAAATGTTTGTTAAATGAAATTGAACCAAAAGAAAGTTTGGAAATTTCTAACAGCAAAAAAAATTACACCTACTTTGCATAAATAGTTAATAAGCAAAATGGAAAACTGCTCTGTCTTTCATCATTAAGGAAATACACCTGAAAATCAAGTCAGGCATGGTAACACATACCTGTAATCCAAGCACTTGGGAGGCTGAGGCAGGAGGATTGTTGTTAGTTTGAGGCCTCCCTGGGCTACCTAGTGAGTTCAAGTTCAGCCTGAACTACATAGCAAGACGCTAACACATAGAAAAATAAGAAGAATTTATGTAAGTTTGTGAATGGGGAAGATACTCCAAAGTAAGAGGAAAAATTCAGAAATCATAAAGAAAAGGAAAAAGAAGAGGAAGGAGGAGGAGGAGGAGGAGGGGAAGAAGAAGAAGAAGAAGAAGAAGAAGAAGAAGAAGAAGAAGAAGAAGAAGAAGAAGAAGAAGAAGAAGAAGAAGGAGAAGAAATACTACTATAATACTACTATGTACTTCCTATGGTAACTGAAAGTTTAAAACTCACAATACCAAATGTTAGCAACACTGTGGAACAACTGGAACTCTTGTGTAATACTGGAAGAAATGCTAAATGCTGCAAACACTTTGAAAAATAGCTTGGCAGTTTCTAGTAAAATTGAATATATATTTTCGATATGACCTAAAATTCCATTTTAGGTATTTGTAGAAGAGAAATGAAAGGAAAAAATGTCCACAAAAGACATATATATGAATTTTTCTGAGGCAGGAGAAACACCATATGTTTGAGGTCAGCCTGGGCTACATAAGTGAGTTCAAGGCCACAGTCTGAACTGCATAGTGAAACCCTGTTTCAAAAAGGCATACATATATATATATATATATATATATATGAATTTCATTAATGGTTCTGTTAACAATAGACAAAATCTAGAAACTATTCCTTCAATTGGTAAAGGATGAATGAATAAACAATTGTGGAATGTCCATTCAATGAAATATTATTAAGAACTATGAAGGAACATATTATAACAGAAAATGGCCTGCTCAGTCAGTATACTTCAGTTTGGTAGTTGCCCAGGTAATAGTTCATGATTCAGTTCAGGTTGCTTCTGTCTCTGAGAAATAGCTGGTCATTATGATGCACATTGTATAAAGCAATCCCCAATTGACAAGCCATTCTGCCTCTGTACTTCCAGCTCGCTCATCCCATATAAACCATAGACTACCAGAGATCAGGGCCTGAGACTCTGGGAATAAATAAATAAATCTGCCTGCAAATTCTGGGTGTTGTTTTGGTGTTTCTGTTTGCTGTTGCATCTGATGTGTTGGTCAAGAAGACTGACTATGCTGACCTCTTTGGTCACTGATCGTGGCCCTTGAGGACAGAACAAGGACCTCTCTGTGTCCTGACAGGAAGGCATGACCTCGAGATTTCTCAAGCCCCACAGAGGTCTGGAGGAGGATTCCTAGTTCCCTGCTTAAGCAGCTCACATTAGACCCCAAAGGGAGAAGGACACCATCTATCTGTTTGTATGCCTATCTCCCTGATTCCAGGGAGACCCCTGGGGGACTCCAGTTAATCAGTCTATCAGTCCTGCTCAGTTCAAGCAGAAAAGGGCTTAATCAACCCTTCCACCCTCAGTGGAAGGGGGGGTTGGAATGTTTAACCTTGAGTGCCTGTTGAATGAATGCATGAGTGAGTGGCGTGGACAGCATAAACAATAGGCTGCTCCATCTGTGCACCATGACAGGAAGCACTGGTTGTGGCTGACTGGGGCCTCACCTGTCGTTCCATGGTGACTGACATATGGCGTAACAGAGGCCTTGCTCTCTCCTTAGTTAAGTCATGCCTCCATTCCTGTGTGGGGCACAGATAGGCGGGCATCTGAGTGGTCTCTTTCTGAGGGGCACGTGCCCTTTTTCTGTTTTGCCATCATTCAAATGTACATAATAACACACACTAGGAAGTCAGAGATGAGAACCAATTAGTCAAAACCCACAGTCCCTGACTGCAGGAATAAGGGCTTTTACTGAGTTAAAAATAAAGCCATATCACTCTCTGCTTCTCAAAAAAAGAAGGAAAAAGAGGCCAATTCTTTCTGAGAATTCCTCCTTGCCACCCTCATTGACTGCCACAGTTGCTGATAACACCCATAGCTTCATTCCAGACTAGTCTACTTCCAGCCAATTGAACTGGTTCCAGCTAGCCACTGCCTGCATTCAGTCACACAGTGCCCCCCTATATGTGCCTATCCTGGTCAGATGGTGTCATCTAGTGCCCACCCAAAATCACTGTCAACAATTCCTTCTGAGTTCCACATTTTGACTGTGGAAAAATTGGACTGTTGGCCCTGACAAAGTTGCTGCACACTGTTGGGCCTAAATAGATAGGATAGACTGAATTCTCTCAGATTGGGCCTCTGAGATCCTGTGGTCATTACAAAAGTTGGCAGCAAACCTGTGACTTTCCTGGTAGACAATGGAACAGAACTCTCTGCCATCAAAAGTTCTCTCTGTCAAAATGTCACCATCACTGGGGCAACTGGGACTCTTTGTCTTTCGCCCCTTCTGCCAGGAACAAACTTACAGCCTGAGAGGACACCTGCTTCACACCAAGCCAGTCAGCCTCCTTCTCTTTTAACCTTGAAAATTTAACTTTGATTGTTCCCCAAGAAGAAAATGATGCCTGCATCAATCTGAGACAGATAACCACAATCCTGAAGTTCTCAAAACGTTCCTCTCAGACATATAGACTAAAGACTTGCCTCTGGGCTTGGCCATCAACCATGCTGCCTCATTGCAATTCCTGACACTATCAGACATCATGGGAAACACAAAAAGGCATCCAGGCACACATCACCCTGGTAGACTCTTAAACATCTTGGGCAAGATCGCTGTGCCATCAACAATACAGCCATCAGCCTGCACTCTGTGGTTTCCAACCCATACATGCTTTTCAGACTGTTCTAGGTTTAAAAGATGCCCTCCTCTGCTTGTGAGTTGCTCCCTTAAGCACCTTCAACTGGAAAAATTCTGACAGTCAATTGCCATAAGGGGTGAAAAACTCTCCTACTATTTTCAGGGAGACTCTGACAACAAATTTGGCTCCATCACAGTCCCCTGAGCAAAACGTATAGATTGTCAGATGGTTAAAATTCACCTTTCCTGCCTGTAAAGCCAGTTCAAGATCTCCAAGCTTCCAATGCCACCACAATTGCCCTCCATATACAATGCCTCTGTCTTCTGCCACCCACAATCTGCTGGTGCACCTGCCTGGACCTAAAGAATGCCTTCTTTTGCCTTCAGTTGGCTCCTGTCAGCCAGCCCCTCTTTGCAAAGGCCCTAGTTCTGGACTCAAAGGTTAACTGACCTGGACTCAACCTCCAAGAGGTGCAAAAACTTGTTTCCTCTTCACTGCAGTTCTGATTGATGATACCCAAGTGCCTACTGGGATGGCACAAAAGCTCTGCTGCAGTATCTGACAGAAACTGGTTACAAAAAAGAAACTCCGCAAATTTCTTACAACTGTTGACTTCTATAAAATCTGGATCCTTGAGCTCAGAAAAATAATGATGCTTACCCAGATCATCAGCCCCTGAGAGTGCCCAGTGGCCTACTAGTGCAAATACTTGTATTCATTCACGAAGGGCTGCCTCCTTCCTTTACCTCTGCACTCTAACAGCCACTGTCCTTCTGATCAAGAAAGCTGACAAGTTGACCTTAGGCCAAGACCTTACTGTTCAGGTGCCACATGCTGCACTGGGATGAACTGTTCTAAAAAAAAAAAGAACTCCCTGGCAGATGCTGAGTACACCTTGTTTATGGATGGAAGTAGCTCTGTTAAGAATGAAGACTGACAGACTAGATATGCTGTGGTCATCCAGGACAAAACTTTTCGACCCAAACTCTCCTGCAGGGATGATCTGCACAGCAAACTGCTTCCTGTCACTGTTTGAAAACCTGCCACCAACAATGCAAAATAATCCACTCCAGAGGCTTAAGCCCTGTCTGGGGAGCCAATTGACTGCAACATCAATCCCAGTCTTCAGACCTGCCACCACCATATGTTCTGCAAGTTCAAGTCACTGTGCTGGCACCTGTACTTTGTGCAGCCAGCTCAGACTTTAGCATGCGTTACTGGCCCTGACCTCCCATTCCCTACCCACACTGAGAAGACAATACAAGTATGTAGGGTACTGCTGTGGAAAATCATTCCTAGATATGGCTTATCCTTGATCATTGGCAGTGACAACAGGCCCGCATTTATAGCATAGGTAACTAAAAAACTAGATTAAATAAAAGCTATGTAGTCAGGTGTGGTGGTGCATGCCTGTAATCCCAGCACTCAGGAGGCTGAAGCTGGAGGATTATTGTGAGTTTGAGACCAACCTGAGCTACAAAGTGAGCACATGGCCAACCTGAAATTGTCTCAAAAAACAGAGAAAAAAAAAAATACTACATACAGCATACAGATTTCAAAGTTCTAGAAAAGTTAAAAAACAGCTTATAACCCAGGTACATATTAACTACCTCGACAAGTTTCAGAAATCCAGCCTTAGAGCTGCTGAAAAATTTACCTAGGCAACCCTCTGAGACTCACTCTGAAGAGACAATGCACTCAAAGCCCTATTCTGATCACTCTGGACTCTGACCAGTCCACACAAGGCTAAAACTTGAGGACATTGTTCAAAGGATTGCTCCATGCTTATTTCCCTTGATTTTTGTGTCTATTCAGGCTGCTTACCCCAGTCCTTGATTCCCTGATAATCTTGGGGAGCTTGGCTAGGCCCCCTTCTAGGATCACTGGCAACCCTAATGTTACTGACTAGTTGGGACTTGTCTGAGAAGATCACGTGTAACACGCCCAGCAAAGATTTGCTGAGGAAACTAAACGAGGGGGAAATGCAACAGAAAATGCACCTCCCCCTCTCCAACAATATACATCAGTTTCTTAGTTTCCCAGGTAATAGTTCCTGTACCTGAGGAACAACTGGTCACTGTGGTGCATAACTGGTCACTATGATGCAAATTGTATAAACCAATCCCCAATCAACAAGCCATTGTGCCTCTGTACTTCCTGTTTGCTTATCCCATATAAGCACAGACCACCAGAGATCGGGGCCTGATATTCTGGAAATGATCCTGATCAGTGCCCTGCAATGTAAATAATTCTTCCTCCAAATCTTGAGGGTCATTTCAGTATTTCTGCTTGCCATAGCAATACCACACACACACACGCACACTCCACAGCATAGGTGAATCTCAAATACATCCCACTAAGTGAAATATGTCAGACCCAAAGGATGAGCTACTGTATAATTTTAAGTAAAATTTTAGAAAAGGCAAAATTATAATGACAGAGAGTAAAGAGCAGGTTTTGGAGAGAGAAGATTGATTGTGAAGGAGCACTAAGTAATCCTTTGACCTGACAGAAATATCTACAACTGCATTGCACAATAGCTACAAGACTGTACATACTTACCAAACTCCACTACGATAAAATGGGGGCATTTTATCATATGCAAATTATACAGCAATAACAGTGATTTTTAAAATACATATTTATTTACTGCTTTATCTTGGTTTTCAAATACAAATTGCTTTTTGATGCAGTGAGTATCCTGTCCCAGGAGAATTCCAAAGATGGGTGTGTCTGTTCAGCATATTGTAGAGGGGATTCCTGAGTTGGAAATCAACTAGAAGACATGGCTTTTAGAATATTTGGCACGTGCCTATAATCCCAGCACTCAGGAGGGATGCTGAGGCAGGAGGATGGCCACAAGATCGAGGCCAGGCTGCGCTACAAAGTGAGTTCAAGCATATCCTGAACTACATAGCAAGACCCTGTCACAAAAAAAAAAAAAAAAAAATTCTTCTGTGATGTCTCATTTCCCCAGATTAAAGTCCACATTCCTGAATGTGGCTCACAGGTCCCTCTGTGACATACCATGGGTTGAAAGACCAGCTAGAAAGATGTTGTGATATCTCCATGAGCCTGAGGGGGAGAAGGGGCAGGAAAGATTAGAATGGAGAAGTGTTTACAACGCGACAGCTCCATGGGTTCTGGCCTCGGCTGTACGACCTGAGCCAGTTTCTCAGACCATCCAGCCATGAGTCAGAGAATCTCTCCAGGCTCTCTCAGTTCCAGGATTGTGATTTCATGCTTCTAGGTATGTTTCCCTCTGCCTCTGTCTCTCTGTGTGTCCTTATCACTCAATAGACACCTTTGAGAAAATTGGTATCTGCAGATATGAGTCACAGGTTATAACTGGCTCAGTCTGCAGGAAGATTCACAGCCATCTTGACATGATTCTCTGCCCAGAGGAGCCTGAGGGTCATATTACAACCTAAAGTGCAAAAGAAAGACCATGTGTGTTCTTTGAAACGAGAGAGGGGATGCACTTATAGTCCATGCGTCTCTCCAGGACCATAGTAGCCATCTGGAATCCAGCAGAAAGGAATGAGGGGGAGAAGACATGGGCCAGACTTCCAGTCTCTCAGATGCTGTGTGTCCAAGACACTCAAGGCAGCACGGGGAGGGGCTTTCCTCCCGGTCAAGTGGGAAGGTCACTGCACTGTCCATAAATCAATGGGCCACTCAGGCTTGGCTTGACCTTGACAATGCTGCTGGACCTCCAGCTCAATTTCTTTATCAACTGGTCAAAGCCAATAAGGACAGCTCAAGTTCATTCAACATTTCACATTATTTTCAATTTCACAAGGAGTAGATATTGTTTAAAGAAAAACATGAAGTGTGAATAATTGAAAAAGGGAAAAAAAATTCCTCGGTCTCATCATCCAGACGTAAGCAGATGTTTTTCTATTTTAACCCAAAACGGGATTGCAATTACATATCCTTTGCTGCATCCAATTATTTTCTTTAACAATGTGTGGTGAACGTCTTTCCATGCCATTAGATTTCCATCTATATTTTTTAATTAAAAATATAGTCTTTTATTTATTTTTTATTTTTAAAGTTTTTATAAGTACATGCTTGCAGTACGTTATGCTTGCATATATCATGGAGAGTTTGTTCAGGCATCTCACACATCTTCTTCCTTTTTTTATCCCCTACTCTTCCCATTCCTCCCTGCTCTTTCCAACTCTTGGTTCTCTTCCCATTTGTAAAAGTTCTATTTCGTTTCTTTTTTCAATTTTTTCTTTTTCATTCCTTTTCTCTCCCTCTCCTCCCCTCCCTCTAACTCCAACTCTTATTCCCCTTCCCATTTGAAAAAGTCTCCCTATTTTCTGTTATCATTTATTTTACTCTTTATTTATATTTTGGATTTCTCATATAAGTGAAGCTATGTAATACTTAAACTTGGGTGTCTGTTTTGTTTCACTTAATATTATGGTGCTAAATGCATGTATTTACCTACGAGTGCCTCAAGTTTATCCTCTTTAAGGCAGAGCAGTATTCCATTGTGTATGAATAGCAGATTTTTTTTTTTTTTTTTTGAGACAGTGTCTCACTATGTAGTTCAGATTAGCCTTAAACTCACTATGTAGCCCAAGTTCGCCTCAAACTTGTGGCAGTCCTCCTGCCTTAGCCTCCCGGAGTGCTGGGATTACAGGTGTGTACCACCACAGCCAGCAGCACATTTTCTTTACCTTTTCATAAAGATGGATGTATAGGTTGTTTCCAAGATTTAGCTATTATAAATTATGCTGCTTTAAACATGGGTATGTACACATCACTGTAGTATAATTATTTTAACTTTCCTGGGAAGACCTAAAAGGGAAAAAGCTGGGTCAAATGGAATTTCTATGTTTAGTTTTTTGAGCAATCTGCAGGCTGATTTCCATACTGGTTATACTAGTTTACATTCCCACCAGCAATGCAAAAGGGTTCCTTTTTCCCTGCAGCCTCACCAGCATTTGTTATTATTTGATTTCTTGATAATAGCCATTCTTTCTGGAGTACAATGATATTCTCAGTGTTGTCTTAACTTGTATTTTTCTAATGGCCAGAAATGTTCAACATTTTTAAAAATGTAGTTTATTGACTATTTGTATTTCCTCTTCTGAGAAGAGCCTATTCATTTCGGTAGTTCATTTTTTTATTGGAATTTTATTTAGGGGGAGGGTATAATTTTTTTCCCAGTTCCTTATATAGTCCAGATATTAGTACTCCAAGGAATAGCTGGCAAAAAAATTTTTCCCCATTCTGTAGGTTGTCTCTTCACTATGTTGGTTGTTTCCTTTGCTTGAAGGAAGTTTTGTTTTGTTTTGTTGTTTTTTGTTTTTGTATTTTTGAGACAGGGTCTCATTATGCAGTTCAGGCTGGATTTGAGCTCATTTGTAGCTTAAGCTGGTCTCAGATTTGCAAGGATCCTCCTTTTTCAGCCTCCCAGGTACTGGGATTATAGGCGTGCACCACCACACCCAGCTAGCAGAAGCTTTTTAATTTGATGTGATCTCATTTGTTGATTCTCAGTATTATTTCTTGTCCTATTGGAGTTCTGCTTAGAAAGTCTTCACCTACATCTATGTCTTCATGACCCTTACCTATTTTATCTTCCAGTAGATTAAGTGTTTCTGTGTTCGTTATTTTGTTTGTTTGTCTTTTTGAGAGAGGATTTCATTATGCAGTTCAGGCTGACTTTGAACTCACTTTGTAGCCCAAGGTGGCCTCAGACTTGTAGCAACCCTTCTGCCTCAGCTTCCCAAGTACTGTGATTGCAGCCATGTGCTACCATGCCTGGCAAATATTTGTTTTGACACTTACCTTTTTTATCCTTTTTTATTTTAATTTATTGCATGGTGAGATATATGGGTCTAGACTCAATCTGCATGTGGATAGCCAGTTTTCATAGCAGTGTTTATTAAAGAGGCTGTCTTTCCTCTAGTGTTTTTGGCCCCTTTATCAAGGATCAAATAACTGACTATCCTGGGATTGTTTCTGCTTCCTGTATTGTATTCCATTGACTCACTTGTCAGTTTTTGTGCCAGTATTTCTTCTGCATTTTGATAGTCAGATATGATTGGATGTTTAAGGATATTTTCCAGTTGAGGCCAGTTGAGGTATCTCTCTGTAGAGAGATACCTCATTTATCAAACTCATTTCATTCCAAATTTGTGTTTGAACACTGAAAAGTTTGAGAACTGAACACGTTGTTCCTATAAGAAATAATGGAAAACCAAATAATTGGTTCTGAGGTGCAAAAATTACTCTTATAAATTCATTTTACCAGGACTTTAACAAATTTCTCCCTCCCCAAAAGAGCACAATGAGGAAGTTTTAACGCGTTAACACAAGCACTGCACGCTGTACTGTCTGGGCGGGAGCAGCACTTAGACAGAAGCGTTCCGGGCCAGACGCGGTGCAGGATCACCCTCAGCCGGTACGTACATTTGCAGTGGGATTTTCAGTTTGGCTATCAAGCAAAGTTACGAACTCCGAGAAGAATTTTTCGAATGTTGCTGTTCGACCAGCAGGGTATCATTGTATCTCATCGCTCTCTCCAGAAACGTATCCAACACCCAAAGCACTGCCAGGCACTGTGAATCTTACTGAAGGCTTTGTGGGCCATCGAGGAGAGAGTTATCTCTCACGATCCACCAAGCA
The DNA here is from genome assembly GCA_004363535.1 of Dasyprocta punctata. Lineage (NCBI taxonomy): Eukaryota > Metazoa > Chordata > Mammalia > Rodentia > Dasyproctidae > Dasyprocta > Dasyprocta punctata. The sequence goes on along the minus strand of RJWM01001629.1, from coordinate 130,162 downwards.
TCCTGCTGGAGAGCTGTTTTCTCTTATCTGGCTTTATTGCTCCTTCAAACCACCCACCACGCTTCTGATCTGCTTTGCATCTAATGCAGCAAAACAGCAGCCAGGTGGATGCCCGTCAGAAGTCAGTTTTCCTTCATTTATTTTTTCATTCTTTTATTAAGTACTGTCCGTCTAGCACATGGTAGGCACCATTCTGTATGCAGAGCAATTCAACATTCGACAAGAGGAGGAAATATTAATTCTCATAGGACCTAAAGTCTTTGCTTACAGTTCCTTTGAAAGAAGTTCAACAATTTATTTAACAATCTCCTCTTTTCAAACATCTATTTATTTTCCATCCCCATTATAAATAATACTGAAGTGAACATCATTTTCAAAAGTCTTGTATTTCAGACTTGCATTTCATCATTTTCAAAAGTCTTTCCCTTAACAGAGCTTGCTTTCCTCATGATAATATTGAGAGATTGTTGGGCTGGAGATTTAGCTCAGTGGCAAAAGTGTCTGCCTGGTAAGCACAAGGTTGTGAGTTCAATCCCCAGTACCAAAAACCAACAACAACAACAACAACAAATATTCAGCAATTGTATTAAAAAGGAAAGTAAAGGCTAAGAAAAAACAAGTACTTTCCATAAGGCTTCATATTTGTTTATTTGATAGTAGATAAAAAGCAGGCATGGTTACGTAAAGCTGTAGTCCTAGCCCTTGAGAGACTGAGGCAGGAGGATCACTCCAAGTTTGAGGCCAGCCTGAGAAACCTGAACTATATAGTGAGACCCTGTCTCAAAAAAAAAAAAAATCTTTTCAAGCCAAGCATAATGGTGCATGCCTGTAATCCCCACATTCTGGGAGTCTGAGGTAGGAGGCTTGCAAGTTTGAACCCAGTCTGGGCAGTGTATCAATTTAGCTAGTTCTATTTCAAAACAATAAAATAAGATAAAAAGGCCGAGCATTGTGGTGCACACCTATAATCCCAGCACTCAGGAGGCTGAGGCAGGAGGACCACTCCAAGTTTGAAGCCAACCAGGGCAACCTGAACTGCTTGGCAAGACCACCTCTCAATAAATAAAATAAAATAAAATAAAATATTCAGTTTCTAAGTTCAATCCCCAGTACCACAAACAAATGCATCTTTTCCATGAAAAAACATGACCTGTGCCACCTGGAGCCCTAGGACCTTTGAGTTTCTTTCTCATGAACAGTAACAAGTGGCGTTATAAAGCACTCACTGTGTGCCACCAACTCCAACACAAGCCACTTCACTTAACCCCCTCACGTCCTCATGTCCGAGCCACAGATGAGCACATGCACAGTCAGTGACCCCAGGCCTGCGGGCCCTGTGGGTCTGACACCAAAGCCCTGCTCCAAAGGATGCTTCTAGCTTGCCTCATTGCTCTGTGAGCACCTGATTCCAACCACAACGGACTCGCCCTGTAGTCTTAAAAATTGCATAGAAATTTGTTAGTGCTTATGACAAGTATCTTTGCCAGGCAGGCCAGTTGTTATTAGTCTAAATCATTTTTGCCAGAGTATCTTAACAATAAATATCACTACCTCTCTGTGACATTTTTACACGTTAAGGTCTCACACACTGTTACCTCATTGGATCTCACAAGAAATACATGGATATCCTTCAAAGCTCAACCAAGCACCTACTTCCCCAAGAAACGCTTGCACCTGGCTTCCCAGAAGTTCCCACTCTGCCATGATCACTGCCAGCTGTGTTCCAGTGGGCTGTGTGTCGGGCTCTGATCTTTAGTCCAATGGCAAGCTATGTCCAAATCTCAACAGTTACTTCACAAGAGTTTGTGACCAGAAGAGCATTGTTATACTCTCTGCAGATTCTTGGGTGGAAAGTGAGGATTAGAAACCAGAGTCCTTCTGTAATCCCAGCACTCAGGAGGCTGAGGCAGGTGGATCACAAGGTTGAGATCAACCGGGGCTACATAGCAAGACCTTGTCTCAGAAAGAAAGAAAGATGAAAAGAGAGAGAGAGAGAGAGAAAGAGAGAAAAAGAAATAAGCTGAGTGTGATGGTACACCTTTGTAATCCAAGCACTTGGGAGGCTGAGGCAGGTGGATTGCTGCGAGTTTGAGGCCAGCCTGGGCTACAAAGTGAGTTCAAAGCTAGCCAGAGTTCCGGGTGTGGTGGCGCACACCTTTAATTCCAGCACTCAGGAGGCTGAGGTAGGAGGAGCGTTGTGAGTCCGAGACCAGCTTGGGCTACAATGCAAACACAAGTCTGGCCTGAGCTACATAGCGCGACCCTGCCTCAAAAAATCTAGGGCCAGGAGTTTGGCTCAGTGGCTTGAGCCACCTGTCTGGCAAATGTGAGGCTGTGAGTTTGATTCCCGGTGCCACAAAAAAAAAAAAAAAAAAAAAAGAAAGAAAGAAAGCTAGCCAGAGCTGCATAGTGAGACCCTGTTTCAAAAAGACCAAGGAAGAAAGAAAGAAAGAGGGATTATCATAGTTACTTTTCTTTTGTTGCTGAGACAAAATACCTGATGCCCAAAGTTAAAGGGAGAAAGGTTTATTTGGCTCCCAGTTTATAGAGGTTTCAGTTCATAATCAGCTGGCTCCAAGGCAGGGTGGCTTGGCAGAGGGGCATCACAGAGGAGAATAGTTCTTGGTGGACAGACTGTGGCAAGGCTAGAGAGACAGAGAGAGGACTTGGCTACCTGCTGGCAGGTACAGCACTCATATTCTTAATCTGAGGATTGGACCATGAATGAATCACAAATGCTAGATTTAGCCACCTCTGAAAAGCCCACCCCCCAGGACTTCATGAGGCTTTGGGCGACATCTAGACACAAACTGATTCCCTACCACGAGACTTTTCTCACCACACTTACTTTGTGCTCTGGCATGTCAGGTGCTTCGAGCTATAACGTTTTATTGCTAAAAATAGGTGGACAAGTGGACAGATGAAAAACAGCCAGGTAGAGTAGGAAGAAATGAAGGAGACAAAGACAGAAAGAGAGGAGGTAAGGGAAGGTGAGTAGACAGATGGAAATAAAGGATGGATGGATGGAAAATAGGATGAATGTTCAAATGAAAGAAAAGAAGGGAGAGAAGGAAGAAAGAAATGAATGGAAGAAAAAAAGAAAGAAATGTAGATATATGGTTGGATGGAAAAAGAACAGTGGAAGGAAGGAGAGAGAAAGAAGAGAAGAGAAAAAGGAAACCAGGAGGAAAAGAAGGAAACACTGTCTTGATGGTAAGGAGATCAAGGATCGATTTATCTAGAACCCCCCTGGGAATTACACATCCAAAGAGGGTCAGGTATGGGAGACTTTCTTCACTGAGGTATTGTATTCCAAGACTTAACCAACACATCATATGCTGGATTTGAATCCGGGGCTCAGAAAAGCAATAGATTTGTGCAGATAATCAAACTGGATAGTTAGGGTTCCAAAGCAAAATATCTAAAGGACAGTGAAATGAATTTTCAAGGACACTGTTTTCTAATCCATTGAAGAGACAAAGTTATATGAGGCACAATACAACCACAAGGAAACAGAAGTCTCAAATAATGCTATAAACCAGCTGAACCTCATAAACATCTATAGATCACTCCAATTAACCAAAGTGGAACACACACTCTTGTCTAGTTCAAATGGAGCATTCTCCAGGATAGACCATATGCTAGGCCATAAAACAAATTCCAGTAACTTTAAAAAGGGTGAAAGCATACCAAGTCTGTTCTCTAAAAACAAAGAGAGTGACTAGGAGTCAATGACAGAAGGAAATTTGGGGGATTCACAAATATGAGGAAATTCAATAACACGTTCCCGGAGTTGGAGCATTAAAGCTGGTATTTAAATTTGGGAAAGATTTCATGAAGTTAACAGAATAGCAAGAGCAAGCTGACTGTTTCCAAAAATCCATAGCCTACTCTGGGGCCTAGAACTGCCCAGAGTGGCTCTAGTGGCCATGGGCGAGGGGAGATTGGAGTGAGGCCTGCAGGCCGGACTAAGGCTAGGGTGCCTGGCTGTGAGCTGAGGCTGGAGTCTGAAGTGTGGGTCCTGGGCATGCTGCCGGGGCAGAGGCCAGCTGAGCAGATGTCATCAGGATGCACAGATCCCTGCGTCTCCTCCGTGAACTTGCTAGCTAATAGATATGATCTTCTGATGAGCTTGATGAAACGCAGATGTCCAGACCCAGGGGTGGGGAATTTTGATTCAGTCCTTCTGGGAAGTGGTGGTGGGAGGCTGGGTGGTGACTGGGGAGGGACAAGCATGATTGTGATCTGTGCCCCCCACCTTGATCGGGGCTGACCCTGATGAAGCCTCACGTTATTCTAAGGCCTCTGTCTTCATGTGTCAAAGCTGACACGCTTCTGCTGTGTGGGGGGGAATGGGAGAGAAACACATCTCTGTGGTGTGTGGGGAGATCAGTGGGGAGGTGTCTCCCATGCTGGAGACCCCTAGCCCCCAAAGACTCAGTCCAACACTGTGGCGCTGTGTTCACCCACTCTGTCCCCACAGCCTCGTGAGTGCTGGCGGGAGGCAGCACAGCCAGCTAGTGTGAACTTTGACCTATGCTATCACTTTTCCTGAGAAATTCAAAAGTGGCCAAGCGATTCAAAGGTCTTTTATGGCCAGGAGGACAAAAGTCAATTCTAGCCATTAGCCACTGACTACTCCTGGCCACACCTTGGCTGAGATCCTGGCTCCAGCTTTACAGGGAGTAAAACTGAGGTCTCAGGGTCATTCGGATGACTTATCGCACTGCTGGCCAGGCTTGCTCAGGGAAGGAGGGAGGCCGGCCTCAGTTCACACACATTAAACTGTGTGTGCCGGCCTCGGGCAGGGATGCAGTCCACCCTCTGAGGCCAGATCTACACTTAGAACCAGGACTCTTCCTCTCCTGGGAGGAATGTCAATAGCAATCTGAATCCAGACCCTTTTGATCCACCAATTCCATTTCTGGGAACTTCTTGTAAGGAATTAATCATTGATAAGAACAAGGCTGTAGACAAAGTGGTGGGCAACTGGCACTGTCTGCAGTAGTTGAAAAGGGAAATAGGTGGTGCACGCCTGGAATCTCAGCACTCAATCACCACGCGTTCAAGGCCAGCCAGTGCTACACAGTGAGTAGAAGGCCAGCCCGGACTACGTGGAAAGACCCTGCCTCAAAACACAAGAAAACAAACCAACCAAAAAGAAGGGAAATTATCTATGCTAGTGACAGACAAATTGCTAACGTTTGCATCTTATTATGGGCAGAGCATTTTACTTGCATTGTAAATTGCATGGAAGTCCTGTATGATAGATACTGGCGTTATCCCCACTCTGCATAAGGAAACTGGGGCACAGAGAGGTTACATAACTCAAAAAAACATCAGAGTCAGGACTTAGAGCAACATGAAAAGGCTTCTGTTAATTTTTTTTTTAAGATCACAATGTACATATGAAATTATTACAAGTAGATAAAATAGTAATAAAAATGACTCATTTATTTTTAAAGACTTCAATGAAATATACCAAAATGCTACAGAGCTCCCGGGTAAATGAATGTTTGCTTGCCCGGTGTGCTGGTACATGCTTATAATCCCAGCACTCAGGAGGTTGAGGCACGAGGATCACCTGGAGTTTGAGGCCAGAGTTCAAGGCCAGCCTGAACTACATAGTGAGACCCTGTCTGAAAAAAAAAAAAGTGTTTGCTGACAGTTTTGGGGGAGAGGGTTTTTTCTTTTTTTGTTTGTTTGTTTGGTGTTTTGAGACAGGGTCTCCAGGCATAGTGGTGCATGCCTGTAATCCCAGCACTTGGGAGGCTGAGGCAGGAGGATTGCTGTGAGTTTAAAGCCAGCTTGGGTTACATAGGGTCTAAGGTTAGCCTGAACTACACAGTGAAACCCTGTCTCAAAAAACAAACAAATACAAGAGCTAATTTTCAGATGAAACAAGGTCTCACTAGGTAATGCAGGGGAACCTTGAACTCACTATGTTGTCCAGGCTGGCCTTGAACTCACAGCAATCCTCCTGCCTCTGCCTCCCAAGCAAAGAGATTTCAGGAGTGCACCACCACAAAAGGATATAGTTTTTATATTTTAATATTTTAATATCTTCTACGGTGATACATTTTTGTTGTTCAGTGGAGGAAATTAACTGTTTGTTTGTTTGTTTGTTTGTTTGTTTTTAACCAGGGATACAGAATTGGTCATGCTTAAGGGTGGCTCTCAAATGGACAGGCTCCAAGAGGTCAAGGGACTATCGGGGGCATTAAGAATCCAGCCACAGCAACCCCCAGCCGACCTGGGAAAGTTTCTGACTGGCTCACTTCTGCCTACCCTGCCATCACCCCATCATGTATCAGGAGCAGCAGATCAGCGGAGCCGAGATGGGGAAGGCTCCGCAAACCCAGGAGGGCTGCTCCGGCAGACCTGGCCCTAGATCATGGGCAGCCTGAGGGGGTTTCCTGGCTACGTCAGGACACAGGGAGGCTGGGGGGCTTGTGCTTCTCACCCCTCTGCAGGGAGGGGAGGGGTGGTCAAACTCCAAATCCCCTCCACAGCTGCACCCCAGAGGGGCAGGAAGCTAGCTGGGGTGCTGGCCCAGATCCGCATCAGGGTCCCCACACCTTCTGCCCTCTTCTTCAACATGTTTGGCCCACCATAAAGTATGAGTTAAAAATTCTTTTGAATACTATGTTTCCCTTGGGGTATAGTACATTATCAAGTAAAAACACAGTGCTCATGGAGAACAGCTCTTCCAAACTGCCACCCCCCGCACCCCAGGAGGAATCCAGCACCTGTGCCCTCGAGTCCCGAGGGCCGGCTTGGCAGGCTGACCCGGGTGTGTGAGGCCAGCGGGGCAGCCAGGGCCCAGGGTACCAGCCAAGGAGACTCAGCGATCAGGGCCAGAGGGGACTCTGCGAAGGTCAAGGTCGGGCCAGCACTGCCATGCCAGCTGCCCCAGGCTCGTGGCTTTATGTGTAAAACCTGAGTTAATTACAGACCTTAGCCAGCATGAAATAAGAAATAACATTACAGATAATTTAAGTATGGGGTAACCATGGCTTTTTATACTTTTATTTTGTTTTAAAATATTTTTTTTTCTTATAAATATAGTTTCCCTTGAGAGTAAAGGAAGAGACGCATTCTGTTCTTACTTAAAACATTTCTGGTTGTTTCCATGTGCTAAGGAAGAGTTGCATTTTGTGCAGGTTATGTAATACCTATTGTTATAAAAATTTTGTACATACAAAATAGGGCAGCAACAAAAAGTATTTTTTTTCTTTTTTTTTTTTTTTACTTAAATAACTTTGAACCTGTTGAGCATGGTGCCACACAACTGTAATCCCAGCACTTGGGAGGCTGAGGCAGAAGGATTGCTGCAAGTTCAAGGCCAGCCTGGGCTAAAAAGTAAGTTCAAAGCCAGTCTAAACTGTATAGTGAGACCCTGTCTCAAAAAAAGACAAAAATAAATACATAAACACATTAGCAAATAAATAGATAAATAATTTTGATCCTATGATTCAGAAATTTGTTTTTACAACAAAGCATGTTCTCAGGAAAATATGTCTCTGCAAAAGTCCTAAATTCATACTACCAAACGAAGGTTACTAAAACATACTACCGAATGTAAATGGTGCAGGGATAGGTTTGTACAGTGGGGAGTAATGCCCACCTCCTCACTTTCCAGCCCCCCAGGTGCCTTCCCTCGGGAAAACCATTCTTGCTGCTTTTCACTCATCTTGGCAGAGTATCTTGGCATTTGCAAATAAGTGCATATGTAGTCTCTAGTAATGATAGGTGTATGTAAATGTGCATGCTTGTGTTACACTAATTGTGCCGCTCTGTTCTGAATCTTGCTTTATGCACTCAGTATCTTATAGATCTTTCCATAGGACGCACAAGGAGTTCTGTTGGCTGGTGATCTCAATCCCATCGACTAAGATGTCCTTCCTGGTGCTAACCAGCAAGTCTTACAACTCCTAGGCCTATACTAGCAAGGCTTGCATCTCCACAGGGGTGGGGAGAGATGAGGGCTGGGGGTGGGGAGGCCAGGGTTTCCTTTTTCCCTCCTTCCTTCCCTTTTTTCCTTCTAAAGTAAAAACAGCTCACCATGTTTTTTTTCTACTCTGATTATTAATGCAAAATGTGCTTATTATAGCCAGGTATTGTGGTGGCACACAGCTGTCATCCCAGTACTCGGGAGACTGAGGCAGGAGTCTGAGGCCAGACTGGGCTACACAGGGAGTGCCAGGCCAGCCCAGACTATGTAGTGAGATCCTGTCTCAAATGACAACAGTAACGCTTATTGTAAAGTATTCAGATTGTACAAAAAGAAAAAAGGAGAGAATAAAAACTCACAACTCTTATAACTCAGAGATAATTATTGTTAACATTTGATCATCCATTTTTCTGGTTATTTTTCATCATTTTAATATATTAAGACATACACTTCAGATGGGCATGGTGGTGCACACCTGTAATCCCAGCACTTGGGAGGCTGAGGCAGGAGGATTGCTTTGAACTCCATGCTAACCTGGGCTACATAGTAAACTGAAGTTCAGCCCAAACTACAGAGTGAGACCCTAACTCAAATATATATATATACACACACAATTTGGTGACATTTAGTACGTTCATGATGTCATCAATCATAGCCACTGTCTAATTCTAGAGCACTTCTATCACATCAGAAGGAACTCCCATGTCCACTAAGGAGTGTCATTTCTTCTCTACCCCCAGCTCTGGCAACTGCTATCAGCTTTCGGTCTCTGTAGGTTGCCTAGCCTAGGTATTTCCCACAATTGGAATCATGCAATATGTGGCTTTTTATATGTGGCTTTATAATGTTTCCAAGGCTCACCCATGTTGCAGCGTCAATCAGTGCTTCATTCTTCTTTATACCCAAATACCATTGCATTACGTGGCTATGCCATATTTTAGGCAACCATTTACCAGTTGAAGGAAGTTGGCATCATTCCTGTATTTTATAATTTTTTTAATTTTTATTTTATTTTATTTATTTATTTTTGCGGCTCCCGGGATTGAACTCACAACCTCGCGCCTGCCAGACAGGTGCTTAAGCCACTGAGCCACACTCCCAGCCCTCATTCCTGCATTTTAACTATTAAGAAGAGTGTTGGTGTGAACATGCATGTGTAAATTTTTATTTTAATATTTAATATTTATAAATATTTATTTTATTTCAACACCTGTTTTTATTTCTGTGAAGTTTTATACTTTAAGTGGAATTTCTGAGGCGGATAGTCATTCTGTGTTTACCTTAATGAAGAAAGGCCAAGCTGTTCTCCACAGCGGCTGCACCATTTTACATTCCCACAGCAATGGAAAAAGGATCTTGTTTTTTTGTTTGTTTACTTTCTGTTTTTTTGTTTGTTTGTTTGAAACAGGGTCTCACTGTATATTCTAGGCTGGCCTTGAACTCACTATGTAGCCCAGGCTGGCCTCAAACTCACAGTAATCCTCCTGCTTCAGCCTTGCAAGTGCCGGGACTACAGGACAAACCTGGCCAGTTCTTGTTTCTTAATATCCTTGCCAACACTTGCTACTGTTACTTTGTTTGTTTTGCTTTATTATATAGCTATTCTATGGAATATGAAGTGTTGTCTCATTTTAAATTACATTTCTCTAGTAACTAATGACATTCATCAATTTTTTTCATCTTCTTTGGAGAAATATTTATCCAAGACATTTTCCTACTTTTAAAATTGGGCTGCTTGCCAGTTTCTTACTGAGTTGTGTAAGTTCTTTCTATATTCTGGATATAAGACTCTTATCAGATACATGATTTGCAAATGTATTCTTCCATCCTATGGTTTCTTTTTTGCTTCTTGGTAATGTTCTTTGTTACATAAAAGTTTTAAATTTTCATGAAGTCAAATTTATCTATTTTTCTTTTGCTCCTTTACTTTTGGTCTAAGAAACTATTGTCAAATCCACAACTGTAAAGATTTACTCCTGCATTGTCCTTTATGAGTTTAAAGAGTTCATTTTAAAGAGTTAGCTATGAGTTTTAAAGAGTTATACATAAGGCTTCATGCATTTTGAGTTAATTTTTGTGTATGTGTGGTAAGGCCCAAATTGCTTCTTTTGTATGTAGACATCCAGTTATCCTAGCATGCATTGTCAAAAAACCTTTTCTTTCCCCATTGAATAGTTGGCACCCTTCTCAAAAAAGGGGGCTACTTGTTGTATGCATTTACTTCCAGACTGCCAGTTTTATTCCTTTCATTTATATTTGTCATTATTCTTAGGCCAATAACACATAAATTTGATGAATGTTTGTCTTTGGGAAATGTCAGTCTTTATACTTTCTTCTTTTTCAAGACTTTGGGCTATTTGGGATCCCCTACAATTCTGCAGGAATTTCACAATCACTCTTGACCATTTTGACAAAATGGAATCTATGAGATTTGAGGATTTTGGTTGAGATTACATTGAATCTGCAAATTATTTGAAGGGAGTATTGCAATTGTAACAAATTTAAGTCTTCTGATCTACAAATAAATAATGTCAATTTAGGTCTTATTTTATTTTTTCAATAGTATTTTTGTTTTGTTTTGTTTACAGTATAGTAGATTGAACCCGTGGCAATGAGTATACTAGACTCAAAAACATCTTCTTACCTGCAGTATACAAGGCTTAATATCTCCATGGTCAATTTTGCTCTTCAGGATATAGTTCTTTCTGGTATCGTTATACACTTCTACTCTTTTTCAGTACTGGGGATTGAGCCAAGGCCTTTGCACTAAATTACATCTCTAGCCCTTTTTAAATTTTTTATTTTGAGACAGGGTTTGGTTAAACACTAAATTGCTCTGACTGAGCTTGAATTTAATCTCCTCCTGCCTCAGCCTCCCACAAAGGTGCTGGGATTACAGGTATGCACCATTATGCCTGGATTTTTTTTCCCTGGTTCTGGGGATGGAGCCCAGGGGCTTCTAAAGGCTGAGCAAACATGCTGCCACTGGGCTACATCCTCAAGCTGCACACAATGCTTTTTTTTTTTTTTTTTTTTTTTTTTTTTTTGCGGCACCGGGGATTGAACTCACAGCCTTGCGCCTGCCAGGGCAGGCGCTTAAGCCACTGAGCCAAACTCCCGGCCCTGGTTTTTTGAGGCAGGGTCACACTATGTAGCTCAGGTCGGCCTTGCGCCGCGTTGTAGCCCAAGCCGGCCTCGAACTCACAATGCTCCGCCTACCTCAGCCTCCCGAGTGCTGGGATTAAAGGCGTGCGCCACCACGCCCGGCTTGCACACAATGCTTTTATAAAAACAATTTTAAAAAAAAAGCTTAACCTACTATGGACACCTTTCTGTGTGAGTAGTGCAGAGTATAAAAATCATTTTATGTCACTTACTGGATATGCTGCATTTTGTTTCCATAATTCCTAATTTTTGTTGTTGTTGTTGTTTTGAGACAGGGTCTCACCATGCAGTTCAGGCTGCCCTTGAACTCACAATGTAGCCCAGGCTGGTCTCAAATCCGTAGCAATCCTCCTATCTCAGCTTCCCAAGTGCTAAGATCATAGGCATGCGTCACCACACCAGGCTTTCACAATTCCTAATTATTGACTGTCTTGGTCATTTCAGATTTTCAACTACCAGAAATAAGACTGCCATGAGCTTCTTTATAATGTACATCTTTGTGCACTTATCCAATTATGTCCTTTGGATAAATTCCCAGAAGCAAACTTATTAGGTCAAAGGAGAGGCATACTTTTAAAGCTTTGATAAATGTTGCCAAATTTTCCTCCAAAAATATCAGACCAACACCCACTCTGAATGGCAGTAGATGGGTCTGTTCCTTGTGAAGGGGCTAATAACTTTTCTCCAATGTCACTTCCAGAGGGAGAAAACACGCCCCAGTTGAGCTTCTCCCCTGGACAGAAACTGAACGAGATGGTAATAGTCTCCATCCGCAGACGTCTTCCTCTCAGAAAGGGAAGGGCCCCTGGCAAACCTCTACTGAAATATTCATTGCAAAGATAATTTTGGATTTCTTGTATGTTTGTTTTGTTTTTTGAGAGAGGATCTCGCTGTGCAGTCCAGGCTGAACCTTGGACACATTATGTAGCCTAGGCTGGCCTCAAATTCACAGCAATCCTCCTGTCTCAGTCTCCCCAGTATTGGAATTACAGATACGTGCCATCATGCCTAGGTTTGGGATTTTTTTCTTTCTTCTTTTCTTTTTCTTTTTTCTTTTCTTTCTTTTAATTTTTTTGGTACCAGGCATTAAACTCACAGCCTCGCGCTTGCCAGGCAGGAACTTGTGCCACTGAGCTATATCCCAGGCCCCCTTGTCCATTACTCTTTTCTCCCTCTAGACTGTAAGATACATGTGGCTGGAGTCTGTGCCTGGTTTGTATACTGCACGGGACCGATGTCTTGTAAAGTGTCTGACACAGGAATTTCTCAGAAATTTAAGATATCACTGGTATGGGGGACAAGACAGCTTATCACAAGCTAAAATTCCACCAGGGTAGCAATAGCATCCTTCCTTATGGTATCCCCAGGGCTGGCACAGTCTCTGGCACATAATAGCTGTTCAGTAAGCATCTGTGACAATGAATACATGAGAACAACTCACTAGAGAGTCAACGGACATCACAGCAGAAAACTCCCTTTTCTGCCTGCTCTGCCTTTTGGCCCACTTTTACCCCGTTTGCGCCACGCTTCTGTATTCATGGTCTTCTGGTTTCTGTACTCCAGCAAGACTGTCACGCTTCCACTGCCAAATAGAGGAGCTGAGGCCATGGCCTGTGGGTAGCTCTCAGTCCCCAGTGACTTTGCAAGGCTGAGGAATTTCCCCGTGTGTACCCAGCCCTGCTCATCTGTGCCCCTTCGCCTGGATGCTGTTGGCTGGGCTGGAGTCAGCGTGAAAGCTATTTTTGACTAAGTGGCTGCCTAATCTTACATGACCCGCAGCGATTGAGGCCAAGGTCATGGGACTTAGTGCATGAGAGACACTTCAGAGAGCAGCGACTCCCCTTCTCCAGAGTCCCCACAGATCTCGAGAGGGAGACGGGGTGCCCATGACAGGGTCCCTGGGTCTCCACTGCAGAACCCAGCTCACATCTTCTGAGCGCACTTCGACTGCTGCCACGGGCTCAGCGCGGGTCCCCTGTCTGTCTCATTCCCCAGTTTCTTCGGAACTTGGTGGAATTATGAGCCCAGGACACAGAGTGTTTGGACACCTCGGTGCATGCTCTCAGTCCTGCGTCCTCCCCTGGGGCAGACGTGTGAACTGGTCGTGTGCCCCATGAAGACATCTGTCCACCTGACGGAGAAAGGATAAGCCCACATTTCCATATCAATTTTGTTTTATTGGAAAAGAGATAGAGAAACAGTCTAGGCCCTCTGGACTCTTGTCCTGAATGCCTTTTCTATCGTAAACATGCCCTTAGCCAACAGCTTCACATAAACTAAATCCTCACTAAATGCTTAGTGAGTGGAATTTGCTATTTACTCCCTTGTGCTTCTTGTCACCTCCAGGCATCTGGCACCTCCAGGCCACGCGGGGAACCCTCTCACCTGTGCATGTGCTGAATTTTTCACCTGATAGATGAACGGCCTCAGTCCACGGCCCAGCTCACAACCAAATGCGTAAGACCACCTTCCCAGGTCCCCAGGTAGAATGGGTCGTCTTTTGACCTACATTGTCAGAGTACATTGCTCACACTTTCGTTTTGCGCTTCTGATAACACAGCTGGTTATGTACGCATCAGTCTCCTCCAGCAGACCGGAAGCTTCTGCGGGGCAAGGTCTGATCTGGAGGGATCCCTGTCTCACACGTACCGCCTCCTGCCAATTTCTGAGTAATGGGCCCCAGAGAATATGCATCTATTGGGTAGGTATATGCCTGAATGCCCGGACCAAATCAGGTCTGCAGCTCCCAGGATGAGTTGGCCTTTCCTTCTTTCTTTTTTATTTTATATTTTTTTGAGACAGGGTCTCACTATGCAGTTCAGGCTGGCCTTAAACTCACTATGTAGCCCAGGATGGCCTCAAACTCACAATGATCTTCCTGCCACAGCCTCCCAAATGCTGGGATTATAAGCATGCACCACCATAACTGGCAACTTAGCATTTCAAATTCTACGTGGGTTGACTGGAGAAGAAAGCCATGGACAGTAGTGTCAGTGGATGCTCCCGAACTGGAGTCAATACAGAATTTCTCTCTTAGAAAATACAGTTTTACACATAATTGGTGTTCATTGTAAAGAACATGGTACAGCTGCAAGAAACCACTTGAAACATAAGAGTAACTTTTCGGCCAGGCATGGTGGCATACACCTGTAATCTCAGCACTCGGGTGGCTGAGGCAGGAGGATTGCTGCAAGTTTGAGGTCAACCCTGGGCTACATAGTGACTTCAAGGACAGCCTGAACTATATAATGAGACTCTGTTTCAAAAAAGAGAGTATCTTTTCAGACTTCTCCTTATGCATTGCCCTCCTCTTACCCATCTTTATAGAAATGGGACCTCATAGTGCCTTTTGCTTTGCTAATCCATCTCATTTAAAAACAGGTAGAGGACAAATGAGATTATCAACTCCTTTTTTTCTATTAGGAACTACCCTTCCCTTTCTCCATTTAATTCACAAGTTCCCTGGTTATATCAAGACTCCAGTTGGTCTTGGTTGATTGGCCTCCAGGCAGGTCTCGATTCAAGATGGGCCAATCACAGCCCCTGGCTCCCCCTACCCCCACAGTTGACTGCTTCAGATTGGAGTACTTGACTGAAGGTAGGCAATATATTCCTTGCTTTGGGTTCCTGAATGTGGGGTTAAAGACAGCTATAGGGAGACTCTTTCCTGTGTCCTAAACCTTACTTGACACTATCTGGTATACAAAAGAAAGTGAGGCTGCCATGCATAGAAAGCCAAATATACCCAATAGAGACAGAGTCTTAGAACTGGCTGAGTCCTGGGTTCTAGTTGTTTTTAGGCCTGGCCACACCGTGGTCCTTGCCATATCTTAGTTGTCCAACTCTCCTTAAAATTCCATGAGCCAGCAGATCCTCCTATGTTGCTTTTTCCATTTGGAGATGAATTTCTGTCACCTGCCACTTGCTCCTAATACACAGTGCTACACAATGCATTGAGAACATAACCCTATGTCCATGGTAACACACACATCAGCTGTAATGATAGCAAGGTATCGTCTGGATTCCCAATTTTAGCCAGTCCCCCGTGTCGAATATCTTGAATTCTTTTCGCTGTGATGAGCAATGCTGCAGTGAACATTCTCATAAACTCAGTATTGTTCCTATGCATTATTTAATTAGAAGGGGATTCTTAGGAGGGGAAAGGGGAGTCATATTTGTAAGGCTTCCTAAGGTGGGTTTTGACTACCTGGGTACCCTGGGACCATTGCATCTTTCGGTGACCCTGCCCAGAAGGTCTTTGGATGTCTCTATGGGATTAAATCATTTTAGAATGAGTATTTGACCATTACTTTCAGGGAGGGTCCAGGTTTTGGGTCCAATACGCTTGTAAACTGTGTCCAAGTATTCTGTTGAAAAAGCAGGCATGGGGTCAGTCAGGGCCATGAGCACGTTTGAGGGATTTCATAAACACAAGGCCAGCTCCCTGAGTACACAGTGGAGGCTGGGGCTTGCTGAACCTGGGGGTGTGGACACAGGAATCACCAGCTTCCAGTCATCGGTTGGATCCTAAGGGTGTAGCTGTCTCAGAGAGCAAGGGTAGAACATAGCTTTGAGGAGATGTTGGGCACCTGAAGTTAGAAAGTGGGTACAGCCCTCAGTCTGAGAGTGAGGGGACAAATCAGTCCGCCCTCCCTGAGCTGAGCACAGTGTCCAGAGCTGGGGGGGACAGTGAGGGACAAGGTTCACACAGTCCTCATCACCCCAGAGCTCACAGTCCACTGGCAAAGATAGAGGCTGAAAGAAGGGCGTCTAAGGACAGAGCTGGGTGACTTGGGTGAACTGGGAGGGGCTCATCCTCATCAGAAAGTGGGAAACCCTTCTGGGAGAAAATGGCCCTCAGCGGAGACTTGAGAAGTGGGCATTGTCAGTCCAGTAAAGAGTGGAGGAGTGTCCCAGGCACAGGACAAAGCCTGCAAAAAGGCCGGGAGTGGAAAGAGGTTAGCGTATTCAGTGGTCCTGCAGGCTTTAAGCAGAGGAGCTGAAAGATGAAGGGAAAATGCCTCCTGGCCACCTGACCTGGGGGCTGGGCAGCCCTGGAGGAGCTGTCCCCGGGGAGCTGGGGGAGGCAGGGACAGAGATCAGATCAACAGCAGCAGAGCCCATGTCTCTGGCAGCCGTGGCCCAGGATCCCGAGGCTGTCCGAGGGCCTCTCTGCCTGTTACCCTTGGTCTCAGACCCCATGGCTCTGCCTCGCCAGCGTCTCTGCAGGGTTTCGCCCTCTGCAGATTCACCAGGGCCTGCTCTCTTTTAATGGAGGACAGCCGCACCGCAGGAACCACCCACACGGGAATGAATCTCTAACTTCCCCATGAAGTTAGACACACTGTCCCTCCCACACACACACACCCCTCACCTCGCACACGGGTGAGCAACTTCAGCTGGGCATGGGGCCCCCAGCCTGTCATCTCTGCATTCTGGAAGGCTGAAGCAGGAGAATGGTGAATTAGAGCCAAGCCTGGGCAACTTAGTGACTAACTGAGACCCTGACTCAAAATAAACCTTTTGTAAATGGGGAGGGGAGAAGGGTTGAAGGGAGGAGCAGGGGATAGGAAAAAGAGAGAAGAATTAAGACATATTAAGTACAGGTACAAATTCCCTAAGATGACTGTGATCATTATGTAAGGCAGATTTGTACTAATTAAGAAAAAAAGGACTGGGGGTTCAGTGCGAAGGTCACAGGTTTAATTCCCAGTACTGGAGAGAGAGCGAGAGCGAGAGCGAGAGCGAGAGTGAGAGCGGAGAGAGAGAACATCTTTGTCATGGGATTAAATGGAACAAGATAATGCAACGAAAGTGCTTTGTAAAGAAAAAAGGGCTAGAATGTTGGTTCTCAAACTTTACTTTTCTCTTAAGCAGCAGAAGTCTTTCTGTAAATATAATTTTGCTGTACACCCATGCACCCCTCTGCTTGTGTGATGCTGCCTTTTGGAAGCGTTCTGACCTTTGCGTGCGCAGAACCGAGGCCTTGGACTCCGCCACCCTCTCCCCGCTGCTTCCCCTCCACCCTCCCTGCAGGAGGAAGTGGAGAAGTAGTGCGAACGCGGCTGCCTGCCCTCCGCTGTCACCAGTCTCGGGGGTTTTTCTCCAACCCCTGCTGCAGCCGCCCGCCCCTTGGGCCAACCTTCACTCACACGAACCCTGCAGGAGCTCCTACTTTGTCACCTGCTCCACTACTGGGTCAACACTTAGCTACGGCATGGGACAAAATGGAACAACTAGAGGCTCAGGAACAAATTGTAAATTTTCAGCTGGGCAAGTTGCAAGAGCTAAAGACAATTTGGAAACAGCACTCAAATCAAGGAACAGAACGACAGCAGCATCACCGCAGAAGCCTGTTCAAACCCTCTCCCGGTCACTCCCAAGTCTTCCCCAGGTGGCCAGTATCCTGACTTCTAACACTGTCGATCAGTTTTGCCTGTTTTTGGATTTTATGTGCATGGGTTCATTTAATGAGTACGATTTTATGCCTGCCTTAATCTTCTCAGCATTTGTGAGATCCATCTATACTGTTGTGTGTATAGTTTGTTCATTTTCATTGCTGTATAATGTTCCACTGTGTGAATATCTCACTATTTGTTAAGTCAAATACCATTTGAATAGTTTATGTTTGGGGGATATTGCAAAGAGGAGAGTTGTCAATACTTTTTTTTTCTGGCCCTGGGAGTTTAACCCAGGGCCTTCCCACTGAGTTGCATCCCCAGGCCTTTTTATTTTGAGACAGGGCCTGCACAAATTGCACAATCTGGGGTCAAACTTTCAGTCTTCCTGCCTCAGTCTCCCAGAGGGCTGGCATTACAGTTATGTACACTATACATGATGATTGTTGATATTTTTGTCTCGGTGCACATAAGTGCATTTTTGGTGGGTATCTACTAGGATTTGAGTTGACTCATCATAAGGTATACAAATGTTCCGAGTGTTGTAGTTAAAGCACAGTCAGACCACAGCATTCCCTTACTTTAAGCCTCCATGCTTTCCCATTGCATTTAGCATGAAGTTCCACTTTTGCCTCGGTTCTTAGAAACCATATATACCAGCAGCCACCTCCCTTTCACCCTCCGTCTCCAACTCCACCCTCGCATCGTCTGTTCCTCTGCTATTGTAGAGTTTCTCTTTCTTGGAGAATGCCTAGCTCTTTCTCTGCCAAAAAACTCACCTGCTGACATATCACAGCCCACAGCTGACATGCGCCCCACTGGTCTTCTCTGCTCAGGCTTACTGTCTAAAGTCAGCTGGAACTTTCAGAAAGGCCTCTCCTGATACCTCCATTGAAAATAACAACGGTTGCCAGGCACAGTGGTGCATGTCTGTAATCCCAGCACTCAAGAGGTTGAAGCAGGAGGATCGCCCTGAGTTCAAGCCCAGCTTGTGCTACAATAGTGAGTTTAAGGTCACTCTGAACTACATACATAGTTAGCAAGATCCTGTCTAAAAAAAAGCAATGGGGCCTGGGATTTAGTTCAGTGGCGTAAGTGCCTGCCTGGCAGGCACGAGGTTGTGAGTTCGATCCCCGGTACCGAAAAAAAAAAAAAAAGCAGTGGTAGTTATTATTTCTTTTTACTCAGTGCACACTTGCACTTAACCATTACTTGAAAGGATATGAGGAGTTTGGATTGCACCCTTGCCCAGTACACCGGAAGCACCAAGAGACTGGGACTATCACGTCCACCTAGGACAGGAGAGAACACTGTAGGTGCTCACCAAGTCTCAGTGTGGCACGGATCCAAGGTCTCGGAGTCTCAGAGACCAGGGTGCAAATCCTGGCTCCATTTGTGCCTTTGGGCCAGATACCTAAATTCTCTGAGCCTCAGTGTCTCCCTCTGTAAAATGGTGATAATCCTGCTGCCTTCTCAGACTGACAGGTGGTTGTAAGGACTAGGTGAAAATTGTACATGCGCCTTGTCTCACACAGTGTGAGGCGATCAGGTAAATACCAAGACAGGGGTGACGTCCAGGCAGCAACTCACTGATGCCTCACCACAATCCCAGGGGTGAGCATTGCTCTAAATCCCAGTATCACAGATGAAAAGCTAAGAAACTAAGGCTCAGAGAGGTTAATGCCCAGGCGAATTATTGTAACCTCAGAGCCTTGCTCTCCTCCACTGTGGCACTGAAGGCCACTGGAGAAAGATCGGCAGCAAACAGAGTGAGGGAGTTCCGAAGAATCCACTCTCCCCACCTCCCTAATGGCATCTGTAATGGTTGATACATTGTGTCAACTTGACAAGACTGGAAGTTCAACTAAGTAACTCAGCAGTTCTACATCCTGGGTATAGAGGACCTGCCTTTAGGGCTCTAGGATGTTGTTCAATTGTCTCAACTTGAGAAGTTTAGAAGTTTAACTAAGTGACTCAGTAAGAGGCCAGGGTCCTCACTTCCTAAACATCCTGAGCCTGTGCAAGAGGACGGCACAGAGATGGAAAGAGTGCTACACCTATCCCAGGGTGGGTAGCCTGCATACAGTGTAAGGGAGGAGAAGAGGCTTGTTCTCCCCCTTTCTGCTCTTGTTGCTTTTGCTATCTTCTGCAACCACAAATGCTTGCTCCTCAGCCACACTATAGTGCCTCAGAGCCAGCTGATTATAGACTGAATCCTCTACAGACTGTAAGCTAAATAAACCTTTCCCTCTTTAACTTGGGGTGTCTGGTATTTTGTCCCAGAAACCAGAAAAAAGAAACTAAGACAGCGTCCATTCAGCCCATGAAGTCCTAGAGTTAGGAGCACAGTTTGAAAAGCACTGGGTTACACAAACATCCGTAGCTATTAATAGCTTAAAAGGAAAAAATAGAAGGATCTGATCACGTAAAATTTTAAACTTCTGTGTAACAAGCTGACACTGCAAACAAGGTCAAAAGATATATGGGAGTTTGGGAGAAAATATTCAAACTTCACATGGCAAAGTCTTCCATCTCTGGTATGAGTGCACTCCTGCTAGTTAACTGGAAACAATACAAATGACATAGTGGGAAAATGGTCAAAGGCTATAAGTAGCTTACAGAAGAGGAAATGAAAACGGGCAGCAAACATGTGAATAAGTAAGGAAATGGAAATTAAATAATGAGCTTCTGTATGTCTCCTAATATTGGCAAAAATGAAAATGAGTAGTAACATTTATGACTGATGACAGCATAAGAAAACTAACTCTATAATCGGCCCATTGTTGGGCTGTGAAAAACTACATCCTTTTAGAAAAATTGTACAAAATATGTTACCAAAAAGTGTAATAATTTTCAAATACAAAAGTAATAATGCACAACAATAAATAGATAAGTAGATGTAAGAATATGCATTGCAACATCTTTGTATAGAAAGAAAAATGTCCTGTTTCCTTTGATACAATTATAAACAAATGTAGCCATTAAAACAAATAAAGGGAGTTCTGTGTATGCCAATTTAAGATTACCTCCAAAACATCTGAAGTGAAAAAGCGTGTTAAAGAATAATGAATGTGGTTCAATGTCATTTTTATAGAAAACAAACAAAATAAATATCCTCATATTACCCTGGACACATAAGCAAAGGAAAAAGTAGGGAAATCAGA
Organism: Dasyprocta punctata; assembly: GCA_004363535.1. Lineage (NCBI taxonomy): Eukaryota > Metazoa > Chordata > Mammalia > Rodentia > Dasyproctidae > Dasyprocta > Dasyprocta punctata. The sequence continues at coordinate 109,481 of RJWM01001629.1, read as the reverse complement.
TTTCTAGTTACAGTGTGTCAAAGAAGTTGGGAGCAGAGGATATTGGTTTTGGTTCAGATTCATCTTTTAGTTCAATTTGTTGTAATGAGCATGTATTACATTACAAATAATAACTAATAAGTACTGCTCATTAGTAATGACTTAATAGCTGTTGCCTGCTCTTTCAGTCTTGCAGAACTTTCTGCATTTACACTTACCCTACTTCAGTTCCTATAAATCAGCTGCTGGTTGGAAAGAAGGTGTTAATTGTCTTCTGAACAACTTCCTCTGATTAACCTTGTGGCTTGCTCTGTTGCCCAGCCTCCCATGAGGAGAGACTTAAATCCTTATTATTTTAAAAAGAAATGCATGCTCTGCATATGCAATACATGGACATGGCAGAAAATTCAGGATGAACAAAAAGGCACATAGTAAAAAGTGCATCTCGTTCTCTCCCATTTTAGCTACTGTTCTAGCCCAGCTAGACCCCCAGAAAGCAATCAGTACACCGGCTTCTTGTACATACTTCCAGCGATATTCCTTGCAAACATTAGCATGAATATGTATATATTCTATTTTTAAAAACACAAATGCTGTACACAATGTCTATGTACACAAACAAGCGTGTTCCAGTGGAAGATGGCTTTCCAGTCTTTCCAGGGCAGACCTGATTAGTTCCAAGGCTGCGGCTCCTTCCTGTTCAAGGAGCCAAATTTCCCCAAGTGAGGCAACTTATCCATGCATTCATCAGTCTGTGCATCTGTTCACTAACATCTACACACGAGCACTTATTGATCACTCTGCACCAGGCACTTGGCGAGAAACTGGAGACAAAGAGGAGGAAAGATTTTTGGTGTCGCCCAGCTGACCTTCTGGTGGGGAAGAAATAATTTATGTAGAAGAAAACAAATAATAGAAGAAAGCTAACACATTTCAGAAAATGGAATGTGTCATAGATTCGTTCTCAGTTAAGAGTAAAGATAACAGGAAAGATGGAGGAGAAAGAAGAAGGAGTAGAGAGGCGAGAGGAAGAGAAGAAAGGAGTTATCTTAGGTGGCCAGGAAAGAGCTCCGGACAAGGTGGCATTTAAGCTAAAAACTGGATACAAGATGCAGGAAATGCCATGAGCTTCCTGCCCTGATGGCTTCTTATGAGGGTTTCCAAGGTCACCACATTTCCCCACAGGTGAAAGCCAGGTGGGGCGGGGGGGTGGGGTCCTAAAATCCTGGAATGTGTGTTCAAATCCCAACTCTGCCCCTGAAAGCTAAATGAGTTTTGAGCAAATTATTTAAGCTCTCAGTGCTTCGGTTTCCTCATCTGTAACATGAGGTGATGTAAAAATAGTAGCATCGGGCTGGTGGTTTAGTTCAGGGGTACAGGCACCTGCCTGGCAAGTGTGAGGTCATGAGTTCAATCTGTGGTACAAAAAAAGAAAAACACAGTAGCATCATCACAGGCTGTAGTGAAGATTAAATGGATATGCAGCGTGGGCTGGCACAAAAAATGGGATTTTGTTTTGGTTTGGCTTTTTGGTGTTTTCAGACAAGGTCTTGCTATGTAGTTTAGGCTGGTCTTGAGCTCACTCTGTAGCCCAGGCTGGTCTCAAATTTGCAATGATCCTCTTGCCTCAGCCTCCCAAGTGCTAGGATTGCAGGTGTCTGCCACCATGCCTGGCACAAAGAATGTGATAAAAAATGACAACATGGTTCTCACAGTTAACTGGTCCAGGGAGGTATGGGGAGCATCCAAAACAATGAGTCCAGACAAACCGCCTCGGCTGGAAAGAGTAGTGAGTCACAGGGCTATCAGCACCACCAAGTTCCAGCTTGCCATGGAGCACCAAACCAAGGAAGAGCACTGGGAAAAAATTTTCATGTCAAAATGTATTAAGTACTCAATTCAAAGAGTTTCAAAGCAGTTGAGTACCAAAGTATGACTGTATGAGGCAAATTCTTCGATATGACACCCAAAGTATGATACAGAAGAGAAAAAAATGGTACAAATTTTCTTCATCAAAATTAGAAATGTTTGGCTAGACATGGTGGTACATGCCTGTAATCCCATAATCTCAGTATGCTTGGAGGCTGAGGCAGGAGAATTGAAAGTTCATGGCCAGCCTGGACAGTTTAGCCACTGTCATAAAATAAAAACATAAAAAAAAAGACTGAGGGGCCAGAGATTTAGCTCAGCGGCTTAAGCACTTGCCTAGTAAGTGCGAGGTTGTGAGTTTGATCCCCGGTACACACACACACACACACACACACACACACACAAAAGACTGAGGATGTACCTACAATGCCCAAGATAGAAAGAAAGAAAATAGCTTAGCAGCACAGTGCCTGTTTGGCAAGAGGAAGGTCCTGAGTTTGATTCCCAGTCAAAAAAAAAAAAAAAAAAAAAAAAAAAAAAAAAAAAAAAAAAAAAAAAAAAAAAAAAAAAAAAAAAAAAAAAAAAAAAAAAAAAAAAAAAAAAAAAAAAAAAAAAAAAAAAAAAAAAAAAAA